>OY829520.1:14741204-14769481 GCA_963691665.1 Clepsis dumicolana | reverse complement strand
AACAATGTCAAGTACCACACCAGAATATTCACCGATGGGAGTAAGATTGGTGGCAGGGTCGGTGCAGCATTGTCACTGTGGCAAGGTGACGCCGAGACTAAGGCCGTCAAGCTTGCTCTCTCGGACTACTGTACCGTATACCAAGCCGAGCTCCTAGCGCTGCGCGAGGCAACGAAAGCTGCACTTAACAGTAGGGGGTCTTCCTTTGGGATTTATAGTGACTCAAGGGCGGCTCTACAAACGATCACGAACCATCGTTGCCTCCACCCGCTGGCCATAACGTCAAGGGAGAATCTAAGATCTATCTCCCTCCAGGGCAAGGAAATCGCCTTGTTCTGGATCAAGGCCCATGCAGGTTTGGACGGCAACGAGAGGGCCGACCACTTAGCCAAAGAGGCAGCTGTGGGTTCCAAGAGAAGACCGAATTACGATCTTTGCGATCAAGCGTATCCTCCGAATGGAGACACTTGATGTGTGGAACCAAAGGTACAAAACTGGTACAACAGCCTCAACCAGAAAAATCTTCTTCCCGGATGCAGTGGAAGCATACGGATTGGTCAGGAAAATAGTTCCACGGGGAACACTGACCCAGATAATGACTGGGCACGGTGGGTTCTCAGAATACTTAAGCCGGTTTAAGTGTAAGGAGGACCCATCGTGCTCCTGCGAACCAGGAGTGCCAGAGAGTATAACTCACCTGATCCTGGAATGCCCGATGTACGGTATCGAAAGGATAAACCTGGAAATCGAAACAGACACAAAATTAAATAAAGAAAGCATAAAGGATATAATAAAAGGGAAAAATAGGAACAAGTTCTTAAAATACTGTACAGAAATAGCAAACAAAGTGATCGTAAAAAACAAAAATAGAAATGTCTAATATGCTAATTATAATGTACTGCGATATATTAATAATTAACATACATATATATACATATTGCAAATAGTTTAAGAGGAATGTAAAACATAGAATAATCAATACTGTTAAATTAAGATAAAAAATAAGGTACTTAAGAGAAAACCTAAGCCTGTGAAACAAATGAAAATTGTAAATGTATAAATAACCATATTGTAAAAACCTGATTGTATATCGATACTAATAAAAACAATGACCGCGCCTTACTCGCTCCCCCAAAATAGACCTAAGATAGAGTACAAGATGAGGAATGATAAAGTGGACAGATTATTAGATGGAATGGAGTGACAAAGAGAACGGAATGATAGAAAATAAATTAAAGTATGTATACAAATTAGAATAGCCAGAATAGCTTAAAGGAAAAAACCCAAAAGTGTGAAAGAGGAAGGAAAGTAGAAAGACCAAGTATGCGGAATGAAAGTACGAGTGTAGTAACAGATGGAACTGGAATGATTGCAAAGTAGACATAGACTCCGATAATGTTGGAGGTAGCTCTGAGAAAAAAAAAAAATAAAAAAAAAAAAAAAAAAAAAATAATAAAAAAAAAAAAAAAAACCTAACCTAAGGTTTGTGAACCTACACTTTGCAAACCTCACTTTATAAGACCCAACTATTTTAAACCTAACCAATACGAACATTCAGTTAGGTTTAATAATGTGAGGTTTGCAAAGTGTAGGTTCACAAACCTTAGTTTCGCATCAGTTAGGTTTGCAAAGTGTAGGTTCACAAACTATATTTTATGTTCGTATTGGTTAGGTTCAAAATAGTTAGGTTTTATAAAGTGAGATTTGCAAAGTGTGGGTTCACAAACCTTAGGTTTGCATCAGTTAGGTTTTATAAAGAGAGTTATGCAAAGTGTAGGTTCACAAACTATATTTTATGTTCGTATTGGTTAGGTTCGCATCAGTTAGGTTTAATAAAGTGAGGTTTGCAAAGTGTAGGTTCACAAACCATTTTTTATGTTCGTAGCGGTTAGGTTCAAAAAAGTTAGGTTTAATAACGTGAGGTTTGCAAAGTGTAGGTTCACAAACTATATTTTATGTTCGTATTGGTTAGGTTCAAAATAGTTAGGTTTTATAAGTGAGATTTGCAAAGTGTGGGTTCACAAACCTTAGGTTTGCATCAGTTAGGTTTAATAAAGTGAAGTTTGCAAAGTGTAATTTCCCAAACTATTTTTTATGTTCGTATCGGTTAGGTTCAAAATAGTTAGGTTTAATAAAGTGAGGTTTGCAAAGTATAGGTTCACAAACCTTAGGTTCGCTTCAGTTAGGTTTAATAAAGTGAGGTTTGCAAAGTGTAGGTTCACAAACCTTAGGTTCGCATCAGTTAGGTTTTATAAAGTGAGCTTTGCAAAGTGTAGGTTCACAAACCTTAGTTTCGCATCAGTTAGGTTTGCAAAGTGTAGGTTTACAAACTATATTTTATGTTCGTATTGGTTAGGTTCAAAATAGTTATATTTTATAAGGTGAAATTTGCAAAGTGTAAGTTCACAAACCTTAGGTTCGCATCAGTTAGGTTTAATAAAGTGAGGTTTGCAAAGTGTAGGTTTACAAACCATTTTTTATGTTTGTAGCGGTTAGGTTCAAAATAGTTAGGTTTAATAATGTGAGGTTTGCAAAGTGTAGGTTCACAAACCTTAGTTTCGCATCAGTTAGGTTTGCAAAGTGTAGGTTCACAAACTATATTTTATGTTTGTATTAGTTAGGTTCAAAATAGTTAGGTTTTATAAGGTGAGATTTGCAAAGTGTGGGTTCACAAACCTCAGGTTCGCGTCAGTTAGGTTTAATAAAGTGAGGTTTGCAAAGTGTAGGTTCACAAACCATTTTTTATGTTCGTATCGGTTAGGTTCAAAATAGTTAGGTTTCATAAAGTGAGTTTTGCAAAGTTTAGGTTCACAAACCATATTTTATGTTCGTATTGGTTAGGTTCAAAATAGTTAGTTTTAATAAAGTGAGGTTTACAAAGCGTAGGTTCACAAACGTTAGCTTCACGTTGGTTAGGTTTACTGTGTTTATCTTTAATAAAGTGATGTTTAGTAAGTTTTTCAATCTTTATTTTGCATTTGTTAGGTTTGGAAGTGTTGTGTATAGTGAGTTTGTTGAGTGTATAATTTTATTTTGGGTTGGGTTAGGTGGTCAAAAATTTATTTTACATAATTTTAAAAGTTAAATATTTTAATAGTTACTGTGTATATTTTTTAGCTTTAGTGCCTTATTGTAACGTTTTGTGACTAGTGCATTAGCAATTGAAAACACGCAAAAAATTTCGCCCTCCACACCCACCCACCAGTCGAACGCTTAGCTACATCACCTCGGTCGGTAGGTTTTTAACTTGATTTTTTTCGATATCCATCAATCTTCTTGTTTTTTGTTAGGCAAATCTGTTTTATATTGTGGAGGTTTTCATGCCACACATTATAACACCATATTTACCTGGATTGTCATTCATAGTCATCAGTTATTGACTATTTATTCTATATTTAATACAAAGTTTAGCTCAAAACAAGGCAAATATGCAATACTGCATATTTGTTATTGATCTGGGAAATCTTTAAGCGTTTTATAAGTAAAGCACGCTATTGCCTGCTATTTGGATCTATTAATGCTTCTCTAGCATATTGCCATTACAGAAATATTCGAGCTGTTCGATTCACTTATAACGTAGATTTCCAAAATATAAATCATCAGAACTTGATAAAGTGTCGCTGTTCAATCAGTTTAGGTGGAACACACTAGGTTTCTCTTAATATGTTTATCAAAGTTATTTACTTATTTTTCGTCTTAGTAAAGAGTTAAACAATTTTTTGTGCATTGCTCGTAGTATTTTTGCAGGCGTTAAGAGTGAGTTAGTTTCATTGTTCTACTCTAATATTACGCCCCTTTTAAAGTTTATACCTTCTATTTCAAGGCCTTCCGTATATAATAGAAACGGTGCAAGCTTGGGGAAACTATCCAGTCTTGCCCTCTATAGATAAAAAAAAAAAAAAAAAACCACGACTACACGAAATAAATACTTCCTTTTTCTCTTAATTTGACTATACGTGTACGTAAAATACGGATTAAGTACTTTATTAATTAATGTTCAAAATTTAAGTAAGTGTCCTTGTTTGTTTTTGAAATCCTAACTTACTTATTAATTCCTTATTAAGTACTATAAAAACTTATTTTTTCCTTTAATGGGCTTCATCTGTGATCAAAGCCCCTAAATAAATAAAGATTAAAATATACAGTGCGTTTACACTGACGCGGAGCTGAGGCCCGAGTACGAATATTCGAATCCTGTGCAACGTAGCGTTATCGTATCGAAATCAAGAAACTTCATACTAAATTTTAGTTTCAAATACGCTAACGGGCGGGCGCTGTTCCAATGCTGGGAAAGGGCTGCCGCGGACTGTCAACGGAAGGCTACCTAAAACTGGTATTTTGTTCCCGGCAACTCCGTCCGGAGTAGAAAACTCCCTACGGAGAAGAAAGCTCCTCCTATAGAAGACTTCGCGGAAGACGAAGCTCACCTCGTCTGCTTCCTTGCCACGCCTGGCCCGTACTCCCGCCGTGGAAGACGCTCAGCCGCCAACCCATCTGCGCCCTCCGACACCCGGGCTAAGGGGAGTGCCTGCCAGACGTCCTGAACCAACAACTTGTGACGTACCTGCAACCTGACTATGTAGTTTCATGCCGCGTATTCGCTAGAGGACTGACTCTGTTTTAAAACGATAAATACAATCCTAGTCTTGCACTTATTGTTTACTTTCTCTCCTACAAGATATCCGCTAGCCGCTTAGACGCGACACTTAGTTTAGTATAATTATGTACGTTTCTGTGTATGTTTGTGGCATCGTATATCCTAAACGGATGGACCGATTAAATCGTAAGCTAGTTGGTTAGGGACTAAGTTGCACCAAAATCGACTAAGCCGTTATTGAGATAAGTATTGAACTTAATAAATAAAAAATAAAAAATTGTGGTTGTATTTTGGTGGGACAGTATTTATTTACAAAATTACACTGAGTGAATGAAATTAGATTTGATCCAAACGCAGTTGACAATGGTTCGTGGCTCCCGCTCGGCTCGGGCTTGCGGCGGCGGCGGCGGCGGCGGTGGCGGTGGCGGCAGCAGCTGAGAGTGACGGGCGCACGTGTTGGCGCAGGCGCGCGGCGCGGTGGCGGCGGCGGCCGGCAGTCGCGCTTCGCTCCGCGCCGCGACCCCGCGCCCGCCGCGCGATACGCGACACGCGACACGCGACACGCGACAAGCGACACGCGCGCGACCACGTGCGCCGCGCCGCGAGTGCAGTGAGTGGGGCTGGACCCGCCGGCGAAGGCCGGTCAGTGCCGCGACTACACCTGCTGTTTCACGAGTTTTTTTCTAGTTTCAAACTTTGTTTTGAATGCGCCCGCGTAAGATTCTCATGTGACGATTTAAAGTTCTTATCAGTGCTGAAGTCGTTTAAAGGTAAAAGTGTTGATTATGTTCCGTATTTAATAAATTGCAACGGATTCCTCTTCCACTGCTCTAAACCTCTCGCTCTCTAACTTCCCAACATTTTGTTACACACACTATCCCACGGGCCGTCTGCTGCGCGTCTGCCACGCGGCTGTCGCGCGGCGTCGCGTGCCGCGCGAGCAGGCCGGGCGCGCGAGCCGTGCGCGCGCTACGCCGGCACGCGTAGCTCGGAGCACGATCAGTTACTTGCCAACATCTCTGTCGGCCTTAGGTACACATTGCGAATTCGAATCGGACGGATTCAATTTTGAGGCGATTTTGGGGTATCTGATCTGTATAAAATATTTTAATTAAATTAATGGTATTAAATACCATAAGCAGAAGTGCATTAAAACACCTCATTACCAACTAAAAGCAAAAGATAAATAGAAAACGGATAGAAGAACGGAGAGAAACAGACGTAAGTTGAGCTCTTTCTCAAATTTGATCTTGTGTTTTGGTTGATGTACTCGTATATAGGGTAGTCAAAATAATCGCAGAGCAAGAGAGCATTCGCTCACGTCATTTGAGTGTAAATGACAATTGTCGTTTTTCATTTATAAGTAAGTGCTCCAAAACAGTGTAGAGGCAGACACCAAACCATAGGAAACAGACGAAAATAATACTAACAATTATAATAAAAATACATGTTTCCATTTGGGCTCGTACTTCACGGCAAACGATGGCCTTAACATCTGCGTTCGCTCCGACATGTTTCCATTTGGGCTCGTACTTCACGGCAAACGATGGCCTTAACATCTGCGTTCGCTCCGACATGTTTCCATTTGGGCTCGTACTTCACGGCAAACGATGGCCTTAACATCTGCGTTCGCTCCGACATGTTTCCATTTGGGCTCGTACTTCACGGCAAACGATGGCCTTAACATCTGCGTTCGCTCCGACATGTTTCCATTTGGGCTCGTACTTCACGGCAAACGATGGCCTTAACATCTGCGTTCGCTCCGACATGTTTCCATTTGGGCTCGTACTTCACGGCAAACGATGGCCTTAACATCTGCGTTCGCTCCGACATGTTTCCATTTGGGCTCGTACTTCACGGCAAACGATGGCCTTAACATCTGCGTTCGCTCCGACATTGTTTTTGCTTTTGCTTCGCCACTTATCCTCCACTTGCCCAACGTAGAATGTCTAAGAGTCAAAAATAATAATAAAATAAAAAAAATATAAAAATTATTTATTATCACTATCAGATCATTATAAATCCATAGATTGTTAGTGACAATGGTTCTGCTTACGAGCTATATTAGTGAATAATAAATACCGCATCATTATTTTTATGTCACTGAAATTAATTGATAATGTGACTGTTACGAAGAAAGTAGTAGAGCGTCCTGATTTAATTTCTACTCCTTGCTGCCGGAACGAACACGAACAAAACTACTTTATCCGACAAAATTGCTCTACAAATTGTTTGTCTGCATTTAAAACAAACAATAAATTATGACGTGTGATGCTCATATTCATAATCGTCTAATTCTTCTAAATCATAAATATATTCAATTAAATATAAGTAGATCGATCTTGCTAAGGTGAGTGCAGTGTGCGGAGGGCTGCGTCGTTTCAAGATGTCGCACACTTATATGTATATCTCCAGCATGTTCTAATTCCCACTCCTAATCACATTTTGTAAAGGGAAAGCCTCAGAGCCTCTAGTGTAATTCTTAATGACACAGGAAATCTTCTCGATCGGGTTCGCGTTAACGACTCATTTACTGCGGGCAAATTGGTAGCGCCTCTAGCGGCACGTATCGACAACAAACTAGTCTCATACACTTTAAGGCAAACGCGTTTGAGACGTACTTTTTGGTCACTGATTACACTAGGCGTTTAGAATAAAATAAATTACAGATCATGTAAGGCGTTTGTATACTTACTCTGTATTACGCTTTCCTGGAGAATTAATGACCCATTCTACTTTCCCTGATTTTGGTGGAAATTGTTATATAAGTAGTGGCTCTGTGAGGTGTAGACTTCGCGATCTTTTTTTTTTTTAAATCTATAAGTATAATCAAACATGCTAACAAAATATTACTAGCATTGATTGAGGAATGCGATCTGTAGAGGTGTACAGCCGGGCATCCGGACATGAGAAATAATTTTGGCCCAAACTGAAACAGAGCCAATTAATGCTTTTAATAATCGGCGAGGATAATAACTAATAGATAACAAAAATAATATACTTATGTATAATAAATTATTAAATAAAATGATGCAAGACACACTATCACGGTGAGTAAACATCATCTCTCGGCTGCTAGACGCTAGACGCTAGACGCTAGACGCTAGACGCTAGACGCTAGACGCTAGACGCTAGACGCTAGACGCTAGACGCTAGACGCTAGACGCTAGACGCTAGACGCTAGACGCTAGACGCTAGACGCTAGACGCTAGACGCTAGACGCTAGACGCTAGACGCTAGACGCTAGACGCTAGACGCTAGACGCTAGACGCTAGACGCTAGACGCTAGACGACAGACCCGTGACGGCTACTGCTCGGTGGCACTATTACTATTATTTTTAATTTAACACTTTGCATAAAGTTCGTCACGGCGTAGCGTAGCGTGCACTGCATCCAAACAATCTTTAAGAAAATTCATGATTCGATAAGCCAAGCACTTTCGCATTTGTGGATTCCATTGTATACCTGTCCATCACAACTGTCAGTGTAAATTGCAATGTTTTTTTTCTAACTAACAAATTGAATCGTGTGCGTCGATTCTCTTTACGTAGCGCAGCGTTAGTTGCCCCGTTCATCATCATCATCACCAGCCTTTTTTACGTCCCACTGCTGGGCACAGGTCTCCTCTTAGAATGAGAGGGCTTGGGCTATAGTTCGCACACGGGCCCGGTGCGGATTGGGAATTTCACACACATCATTGAATTGTTTCGCAGGTGTGTGTCCTCACGATGTTTTCCTTCACCGAAAAGCTCATGATAAATTACAAATGTAATTCCGCACATAAATTCCGAAAAACTCAGAGGCGGCTCGCACCTCTGAGTTTGAACCCACGACACTCTGCTTGAGAGGCCATAGGTCAAACCACTATAGGCTATCACGGTTTTCCTTTATTCTTGACGCACCGTAGAACCAATTCGCAACAAACGGTTACGGTGACGTCGCGAGGACTGGCAAGGAAAATATTGGTTCAACTGGTGTAATAGTAAGTAACGTACTTTGGTACGTTAGTCAAAAGACTGCTAGTATGCCTTAGGCGGCAGCGGAGTCGACTTATGAAGCAACTTGAAAAGAAGGAGGAAATTATACATTTTTCTAGCACGCTGCAGAGTTGCAGTTTGAATGTTTGTTTGTGTCCAGCGTGTGTGTGTAGCGCTGTCACAGGTGCCATATTGAATAGCAAGCCAACATTCATAAAACCTGAGTAGGGAAAAATAGAACCTATGGAATGCGTGCGACCGCGGCGCCGGCGCACGCGGCGCGGCGGGTGATTGATGACGCCACGACGACGCCGCGCTAACTGCCACACCGATATCAAACGATCAGGAAATTACAAAAAAAAAGTCCTGTAACATTTCTATTCAAACTTGAAAGTGTCAGATTTTTGTTCGATTTGCGTCACAAATACATTGTAATATTGGAGTGTTCAATCATCAGCGGGGATCAGGACACGGCTAGACGCGCCGCCGCGCGCCTCCCTTTGATGTAGGTACAGGAATAGCGCAGGGCTCCGCTCCGGCCGCTTCGGAGCACAACAACTATACGAGCAGACGCAAGACGACGTCACCAACAGACCTACCCAAGATCCAAGCGAACATCCAGGCTTGCTAACTCCGTGAGCAAGTTGTGATGCGAGCATTGCGAGCGATGTGTAGCATGAGCCCTGACGGCGCGACGGCGAGCGCAGCGGCGGCTGCGTCGGCCCACGCCCACGCCGCGGCCTGCGCCTGCAACGAGGCCACAATTTCATATCGCCGCTGTGTCGTTCACGGACTCATTAAACAATGCTATTGATTAACACGATACGTACCGTTTTGTAGACACGGACGGGTCGGGTTGGGGCTCGGCTATAGTCTGCGGAGGGAGAGTTTCCGAGTGAATGAGCGCGGGAGGGCGCGGGGCGCGGGGCGCGGGGCGCGGGGGCGGCTGAGCAGGAAAAGGAGGCCGCAGGCCGGGTTCGATGCGGCCTGATTTATGGTTGCACTTAAATTGTCTATCTACAGTTCCGAGGGACTCATTGAAACAGTTGCTTATTTACTGTCGAGAGTCAATGCGTCGGCGCCGGTCGCGGGAGCATCCCGCTTCGCGGAAACGGGAACGAAAGTTGAATAAGTTAGATTGAAAACGGTCGGTGAGACAAGCCACGGCGCGAACGGTGCCGGTGCGGCATTAGTGCCGGTCCGGCGCGCGGCCGCTTTGAACCCGCTGCCGCCGCCGGCGCTCCCATCGACACCGTTAAATAAATACCTAGCGGCGTCGCGACGTCGTCAGTTTTATTACAACAAAGTCAAAAGCTGCCTACATTATGAGCGACATTGTGGTTTACCTACTGCAAAGTTTCGCTGGGAATTGTACACCACGGCTCATGTAGAACAGCATTGAAGCGAAGGCCCACAGCGTCAGCAGTCCCCACGAAGCACAAAGGCTAACACTCTGCTTTCTTTATTGCTACGTATTAAGACTGAAGGTGCCGACTATTTGGATAGAATCCCAAAGCAGTGAACACGGGAAACAGGGACATTTTTACCTTATTCAAATAACCAACTTAGAAAAGTTGAAAAACCCCAGACTTCGTTTAGGAACTATGATGCCACAGACAGATACACAGATACATGGGTCAAACTTATAACACCCCTCTTTTTCGTCGGGGGTTAAAAAATATTTAAGCGTAATAAGTAGTGAGACGCTTCTCGTTTCTAAACACAAATCAGAACACGCCCCAATCACGCTAAACAACAACACAATAGAGCCGGTCACAAAATTTAAATATTTAGGCAGTTTAATTACCAATGACTCCAGATGTACCCCAGACATTATTATGGAAAGAATAGCTATGGCTAAAAGAGCTTTCAATAACAAAAAGCACCTACTCAAAGCCAAAATATCCACAAAAGCTAAAAAACGCCTTATTAAAGTGTACATCTGGAGCATTGCATTGTATGGAAGTGAGACATGGACCATGACCCAACGGGACAGAGAAAGGCTAGAGGCCTTTGAGATGTGGTGTTGGAGGAGGATGGAAAGAATTCGCTGGAAAGAAAAGAAAACCAACGAAGAGGTTCTTACCATGGTCAAGGAAAAAATAATATTACTGGAGACCATAAATTGCAGAAGGGGGCATATGATGGGACACTTGATACGACACGACGATTTCTTTTTAAACCTGCTGGAAGGAAAAATAGGAGGAAGACGAGGCAGAGGCCAAGATTGACCTATTTTAACCAGGTGAAGGAAAAAGTGGGTGTCTTGTCGTATCAGGAAGTCAAACGGCTGGCCGAAGACCGCGCGGAGTGACGGTTACTCCACCGACAAGAGCATAGCTCTTAAATTTAAGAAGTAAGAAGAGAAGTAGTGAGAGGACGCTTGTGCCCAGCAGTGGGACGTATAATAACAAAAGCTGGTGACGATGATGATGATGATGATGATGATGATGGTGACGAAGTACTGATACCGGACAACAACGCGAAAGTGATTGCTGAGGAGAACACAATTATGAGTGCATGACGACAAGTAGGGATACATGTCATGTCATTAGAACGATATAGGCTGAATGTTGCGGCACGTGGCTCGCTCGGCGCGGCGCAGGCGCACCGGGCGCCGCTGACAGATACAATCCCGTTTGCATAATTTCCTTTGATGATGGTGTCTAATTACGTCGACGGGAAACACTGATACAAAGGATAAAATTAAATGGCTTAATTTTTGTAGCAAATGCAGCCAGGCTTGCGGGGCAAAAATATGCGGCACGAAAAGAAAATGAACATTCGATTACATTCGTGAACATTACTACAGTAATCTGGAGAAGAATTTATTTATTAAATGCTAGAGATGGTCAAGCCCCGGGCGCGGCTTTAATTGACCCCCGGCCGCACCACGACTACGCCACGACCACGCCACGACCACGACACGACCACGACACGATCGCACCGCAACCGAGTCGGGCTAGCGACCGCCTGTTTTACTCTGTTGATGCGTTTTTTATTGGATACAAGTGGTCGTGTTACGCATAGACAGTTAGGTCACAGTCAATGTTTATAAGTAGGTCAGTTAGGAATACCTACTTATATCGAGAACTTGACATCAATTTTAACAAGATATCTAACTTTGCGAGCGCAATCACACTTCATACGACTTTTCGGGAAAGTTGTCGAAAAACGGTACAAAATAAAATGATAAATCAAAAGCTAATGTGCCGGCCGCGCCCGCGACGCTCGTAATGAACTTTTGATGGCGCCGCCCTCTCCACGCGTAATTATAATGCCATTAACAAAAAGTCCAGGAATGTCTTGCGGGAAGCGGCGCGCCGGCCCGGCCGCGGTGCACGAGCGTTCGCCGCGACTTATTAATACTGAGATAGCACGAAAAAACAGCCCTATATTGAACTCACGATACCGATTGAGTAATCGATTGCAGCACGAGAGGCGGAAGACATTACAGGAACATGGACCATTCCACAGTCAAGCGATGCACACCTTGACGCGTTGTCGACGACCGGCTCCTGTTCCGCGGCGGCCCGCGCCCCGCACGCCTTGGTTCAAGATCGTGATGGTTGCGCGCTCTAGGATTCAGCACCATTACGTTAATAAGCATAGACACTTATCGAGGAGCTTATCATTCGCACTCGCATACGAAGAAAAGTATTACGAATGATACTTTCGAGTAATACTCCTACTGTCTGGTAAACGGATGGAGTCGCCCAGTAAGGGTCGTTTACAAATGATAGTGGCAGCGGCCGCCATTACCATAACGCGGTCGCCATGCGCCCCTTATGGAAATGATGGTTCGTTTATTGAGACCTGTGACGAGGCGCGACGGCCGGCAGCGGAGCCCGCCAGCCCGCGCTCGGCCCGCGTCAGCAGCGGAGCCTGTCAGCTCGCGTGCGGCCCGCGTCAGCAGCGGAGCCCGCCAGCCCGCGCTCGGCCCGCGTCAGCAGCGGAGCCCGCCAGCCCGCGCTCAGCCCGCGTCAGCAGCGGAGCCCGCCAGCCCGCGCACGGCCCGCGCCGGCAACGCCGCAAATCAGCTCATTTAACCGCATCTCGATCATCCAAAAATATTAAGACGCTTCTGGTTTAATTTGTAGCCGCGAGATAATTGCTAGGATTAAGTAATTGGACGGCGCGCGAAGACAGCGGCGCGAGATGGATGATCCGCGACGGCGCGGGGGATGGGGGGCGATGGTGAGGGGGGGAGCGGTTTCATTTTCTCTGATCAATCATTTTAAATTAAGTCTGAAATCGAGTATTAGCGCCCGCTGTGGTGATAAATGCGGCTGGTGGCGACGACTCTGCATGCACCGAGCTCTTGCATTTGCTACTACAAATTATACCTAACAGTTTTGTATTGTATTTAAACATGTCGAAAGTATTTCCTTTATCAGTGCCCTAAGCACGACTTGTCGAATCCTGCGTCACGTAAAATCTAATAGTAAACTATAACGAGTTTGTATGACGTTTGGAACAGCGCCCGCCCGTGAGCGTATTTGGAACTAAAATTTCTCGATCTCGATACGATAACCGTAATGTAACGCAGGATTCGACAAGTCGTGCTTAGGGCACAGGTCAAAGCTTCAGAAGAAGAAGTTAAATTAATTAGGTATTCACCCATTAAGTACTTAGCAATACGTTTTAACGTATCATTCTGAGAGGAGGCCTGTGTCCAGCAGTGGGACGTAAATAGGCTGATGATGATGATGATGATGTTTTAAGGTGGACTGTCGAAGCAAGCGTTATAACGCTATAGCGCCGCCGCAGATAAGCGGCAGATAAGGCCAAACTCGCGATGCGATTTTTATACTCTATCGCATATTCGCACACTTACAAATTATAAGCCCATAATGCAATTCTGTTTCAAAATTATCGCACCACGAAAAAATTTTATTCGTAACCTTTCTTAAGACACTTTCGAGGCGTTACTGACGCTTGCTACAAAACCTTATTTATATTTATGTGTTATTTTAACCTCGGTCGCTCTGTTGCAGCGTCAGTGTCGCGTCGGCAGACGGCACTGCCGCTACTGATGCCTGGTGCGGAGGTCCGCCTGGCTCCTGGCTCCTGTAAGAGCATGGGCAACGACTGACGGCGTGTTGTTGTTGCAGCTGCAGGGCTGCAGGCGCGCGCGGTAGGCTGGCGGCGGGGCGGGGGGCGGGGGCCGCGCCCGCCGCGGGGGCGGGGGGCGCGGCCGGGGACGCCGCCTTCATGCTGCTGGTGCGCGACTTCAGCGACTACTTCTACGGCAACGCGAGCCCCACGGGCGCGGGCGCGGACAACGCGAGCGAGCCGCTGTCCGGCAACTGCAGCTGGGCGGCGTGGAACGCGTCCTGCTGGGGCGGCGCGGCGGCGGGCGGCGGGCGGCCGTGGGCGCTGCTGCTGCTGGTGTTCCCGGCACTGACGCTGTTCGGCAACGTGCTGGTGATCGCGGCGGTGCGGCGCGAGCGCGCGCTGCGCTCCGCCACCAACTACTTCATCGTGTCGCTGGCGCTCGCCGACCTGCTCGTGGCCGTCGTCGTCATGCCCTTCGGCGTCTACTACCTGGTGAGTAGCCTGTAGCTTATAATCGCTCGGCTACGTGACACACTCATCTTCATTCGGCTTTACGTTCAGCGATTTCAGTGAACGTTTAGACGACACATCTGGGATGAATCGGGCTTAAACTAATTAATTTATAATAAAATTCTGTCATATAGTTAAGAGAACACCATTAGGTATTCACTTGGTTTAGATAATAGGCCGAAAGCCTTATGCAATGCACCCATACTTATGACTACTTTTCATAGCAGGATTACGAGTTTCTAGGTTATCCTAAACAACCTCAAAAACGAAGTTTCTCAATTCTCCATTTAAATAACTTATTAGCTACGTGCAGTCCGTGAGCACGTAGGATTCGGAAACGCCACTGACAGGCAAGTTTCTAAAGCCCGAATCCTATTGTAAATCCTCACAAACTTGTAAGTGTAGGTACTGATCCTCTGCGCTGCTCAGATACACCCGATACAACTAACATAAAAATTTTAGGGGCTCATGAATTTCCGCTTGCCGTAAAATGTATGTAATAAAAACATATTTGGGAGAAAGATTGTAACATGTGACGCGCCGCGCTATGTAGATCGTTGATAGTTCAACTTTGTCGAATGTACAACTAGGCCTTCTATATCGTAGAACAAACTACTCTCTAACCGCTGGCTCTAGCTACTTTTACTTCACGTTATGTTACTACTTCTCGACACCTTTCTATATCCCAATAATTGCTTTCCACAATTCGTTCGTTCGTTCGAATCAAAAGGATAAAAATAATTCACATTTTTATGTAATTTGTACATTTAGTTGGGCGATGACGATGATTGTTGATGTCGGCTCACCGCAGCACTAACGCATAAAGCGTGGGCGTTGCGAGGCGGGGTCCGCGTTCCCTGGTACACCCTGAACTGACCCCGGTCCGCGGCGTCAGCCTGTCAGCGGCGTGGCGACCCCGCTGCCGGTCATCGACAAACTTTGGCCAGTAGGTCGAGCACGACTTTACGACTGCTGTGTGACGTTACGGTTATCGTATCGAGATCGAGAAACCTCATACTAAATTTTAGTTCCAAATACGCTCACGGGCGGGTCATACAAACTTGACAACGTTTACTATACGATTTTACGTTACGCAGCTTTCTTAAAGTCGTGCTCGACCCTCAGACTCTCAGGCACTGAGTATATACTTTTAGCAGCTGCACTATCAGAACTCTTAGTTTTGCTTTGAAGACACCTTGTGTTTACGCTACGTTTATTATTAGGTACCGTCGAAGGCGGTAACCAAGACACAATACATGCCCTATTGTTATAACCGCTTACCGCCGCCGAACGTGTTTAATAAAAAATGAATGTCAAACAGTATCACTTTCTGTTAAAGGAAAAGCCAAGTTTTCAATTCTACGAGGTGAATACTGGTTTTCCTAAAGTTAATTCCTTAAGTTTGCATAATGCTGGCGATTACATGAACTAAATGAACGGAAATGTGTGGTCGGCTGCTATGGCCGACGGCGGCGCGGTGTTCGTAGCTCCCAGCGCCTGCAGGCTTTCATTGATGCTGAGTTTCCTTCTGTAAGCAAACTATGACGCTTTCCATTCTCAGATTTCTCAGTTGCAAAGCTCCTTATCGCGCCCTCCAACAGCGGCGCTGTATAATATTTTACTGCTCACTCCCGAGCAGGTGAGCGCGGAAGTAGTTAAAGTGTCGTTAAAGTGACGTCGCGTCGCGGCGGCCGGCGCGCACAGGCCGCACAGCTCACGGGATGCTTCTGTCAATTTAACTAACAAGATTCTTTTGATTTTATCTTCAAGCTGTTTGTAATATTTTGTAGGATTACTTTATTGAGACATGTTTGTGACATGCTCCGAGGATGCTTAAGTAAATTCTTATAACAAATTACATCGTTAAAACAAATATCTAGAATAGGTAGGTATTCTCAAACATGCAATGAAATTATTGACGTTATGTAAAGTATCACGTATCGGGCGTGGTTAGACTAGAGGTCTGTAAAGGAATTTACAAAATTGGAGGTACCTAAAGTACCCGGTAAGTAAAGTGTTCGCTCGCCGCCGTCATGCCTCTTGCGCAACATCGCGCGCGCCAGCCTCGCAGGCAGCTGGGACAAGTGTTCGCTCGCCGCCGTCATGCCTCTTGCGCAACATCGCGCGCGCCAGCCTCGCAGGCAGCTGGGACAAGTGTTCGCTCGCCGCCGTCATGCCTCTTGCGCAACATCGCTCGCGCCAGCCTCGCAGGCAGCTGGGACAAGTTAACAACAACCTAATTAAAATTGAAAGCTCGGGTAGGTAATGTCAGATTACGAGAACAACTTTTAACGACGCGTGGTTTTCCCGACACAGATTCCACGCGACTGCTGAGTGATCTGAATTTTCATCATTCTGCTGTAGTAATGGGGGATCCCTCACGACGATGTTTTAGTACGCGGCGACACTCGACACGGAGTAGGTAAATCGTTTTTATCTACACACATGTCATAAGTCCTCTATAAGAGTTCAGAAACCGTAGAAAATGACCAGCATTGCAGCACGCCGTCGCCTTCTCGCCGACAGCGCGAGCCCCAGCACCACCCACCATCACCAGCAGTAAAGTAATAGTCATTACGACATCGAATTCGATATCGTAATGACTTTTCGATATCGAATTCAATGTTTCAAATTTGAAAACCAACGTAATTTACAATCATAGTGAAATAAAACGGATCACTCACGTATATAAGACGAGTTCAGTCCGACGTGTATAAATAATAATGAGATAATTTTTTTTTACAATAAAAAAAAACCGTTTACGAAACGTCAGCTCGGTATGTTTGTCTATGATTAAAAAAAAAACAGTCAATTTCGTGACAGGTATGGTTAAGATATATGCCTTCGGCTTCTGAACCTATCTTAGAGTACTTATAATATGTGTGTAGATAAAGTAATGTATGCAACTCCACATAACTAGGCCTTAAAACACTCATTATGTAGCAGTTGCATAAACTACTATTATAAAGCAGGTTATATAGGTTCTGAGATATTCCCAAAAAACAGTAATTGATTAACATTTAGTATTTTTTTAATAAACTGTAATTGCTAGTTGCGACAGCTGGGAAGGTGATGATATCTGGTGCGAGCCTCAGGCCACACGGACAAAACGGGTCGGACACGGACACGGACAAAACGGACAAAATAAACAAACAAAAAGAAATTTACAAAACCTGTATCAGAATGTACACTCACACGAGCATGGGGCTTAAAAATTGTAATTACGAACAAAATTTGCAATTCAAAGCGCGTACCCGTAAACAGAGGAAAAAATGAATATTTGGCCATCATTAAATCAGCACGTGGTGGTAATTCGCGGCACAATCAGCATTGATTTATGCCGGCGGCGCGTCCGGCCGGCGGTTCCGGTGCCGGCGCCGTCGTTACGGCTCGGTCAGGCTCGGGATGTATGACTGACAAAAGCTGTTTGCAGCTGCGGCAAGGTCCGCGCTGGGCTGACTACCAGTTTAGTGGAGCACATTCGAATAAAGTAAAGGGCTCATCCGGGATTTCAACTCGGGACCTCTCGCACCCTAAGCGAATATCATACTCCTGGACCAAGGAGCCGGTCGTGACAGCTCGCCAATACGCGCCGTGCTATCGCCGCGCGCGTCGGTCGCCGCTCGCCGCTCGCAGCTCGCCGCTCGGCGCGCCATTGCTCACGCACTGTCTTCTGTCTTCGTTACATTATGCCATTAATTTGCTCAGCCTGATTGAATCCCTCGCCGTAATGGACGCGTTGTGACGATTTGCAATTCAGATCGCTCTCTCGTAGAGTCGCCATCTGTGGTATCCGGTGGTATCAGATTCACTAAACAAGCACTCGTGCGTGACGCGTCCTCGTTCACAAAGCAACGCAGACGGCAACATCTTTCGCTCAATGAATAAGAAATGCACATTGAACCTAACTGCATCTGCATTAGGCATTATGAAAACGGGGTATTGACCGCGATTAACTTAAGTGCAGGTGTGGCCACAAGTATTTTGATTTTTACGTGAAAATTAATAATAAACAGTATATTGAATTAAGTGAAACAAATTGAGTGATTATTAGCCTAAATAAAAATAAAAGCTTTGTAATTAAAACTATAAAAAAAAACTGTTTAATATGGTATCAAAATACTTGTGGATCCTATTTTTTTTTGAGTATTTAGTACATTTTCCTTGGTACTCTTGACGGGCGTTATTTATTCGTTTATATACATACTTTTTTATTCCAACAAAAACGAATTCTGGGCTCGTCCGGGATTTGAACCCGGGACCTCTCGCACCCTAAGCGAAAATCATACCCCTAGACCAACGAGCCGCTTGATATCAGCGACAAAACCAACTATCGAATTAATATTGAAACTACGCGGAACATAGATAGTGATAGCAATTAATTGCTATCGGTCAACAATCTGCCAAAACTGCCACCCTTTTTTAGGGTTCCGTAGCTAAAATGGCAAAAACGGAACCCTTATAGTTTCGTCATGTCCGTCCGTCGTTAGATACTGTTTCAATTCTGTTGATCTTACACCAATTTTGATCAGCATCGTTTGAAGTGTTCAAATTTAACCGAATAACGTAACAAGCAATAGTGTTGTCAGAAGGTTATTGAGTGTCACTCCATGGGTCGTCCGACCTCCTGCTTGGCGAACGTGGGCAGCAGCAGCAGTTGTCGCGCCGGTAAACACATTTATCGCGATTAACTCTCGCGCCGGTAAACACGATTACCTGATCTTTTTATTGCTCTGATTACTGATACGCTACTTGCGTTTCAGCTTTTGATCATAACAATTACAGTTTAAAAAAAAGAAAAAGAACGTCACTGATTTAGCATATTTTGTACTTTACGATAATTATGAGTAATTAAATTAACTTAGGAGATGTTATTAAAAAACCAGTAAGTATAATTTTGCAAAAAAAAAACACCTGGGCTCGTCCGGGATTTGAACCCGGGACCTCTCGCACCCTAAGCGAAAATCATACCCCTAGACCAACGAGCCGGTTGTTAAGTCAGTAAATTTTGGTCATCACCTTCGTTGCGGCGGTGAAAGGTGCCCTACTTATTGCGAGCGCGTACGCAGCTCGCGCTGCAGGCACTTAGTAGTGAAAGCAACCAATACGCAGAGATCACAGACAGTAGCGTGCAGTTCCATGACGTGAAGGTCATTCATTTGATAGTATGAGTATAAACAAGCATAGGTATATACATAATAATCTCGGAAAGGTCGCATGCCAAATACGCAATACCTAAGGGCTGTTTGATAAGTACCCGTTTATGGAAAAAAAAATTTTTTTTCGTATACATGCATTTATTTTTCCAAGTAGTCACCTTTTAACTCTATACATTTGTTCCACCTATACTCAAGCTTCAATAAACCATCCAAAAAGTATGATTTTGGAAAGTCATTAAAATAGGCCTCTGTGGCGGCAATGACTTCGTCATTTGATCCAAATCGCTTGCCACCGAGCCATTTTTTTAAGTTGGGACACAAAAAGAAATCGCATGGGGCCAAATCTGGAGAATACGGGGGTGAGACAATAGTTCGTAGCGTAACTGCTAATTTAACCGTCACAACTCTGGACGAATGAGCCGGGGCGTTGTCGTGATGAAACAGTACTTTTTTCTTTTTTAAATGGGGTCGTTTGTACTTCAACACGGCGTCAAATTCATCCAATAATTTGGCATAGTACTGCCCTGTTATTGTTTTTCCCTTTTCTAAATAGTCAATATGTATAATACCCTGCGAATCCCAAAAAACGGTCGCCATGACCTTTCCAGCCGATGGGATGGTTTTTGCTTTCTTTGGAGCAGGTTCACCCGGTAAAATCCACTGCTTCGACTGCTCTTTAATTTCCGGGGTGTAGTGGTAGACCCACGTTTCGTCCACGGTCACGAAATGACGCAGAAACTCCTTCGGGTTACGTTTGAACACGGCCAAACACTGCTCCGAAGTAGTCAGTCGGTTCCGTTTTAGCTCCTCCGTGAGTAAACGCGGCACCCACCTCGCCGATACTTTCTTCATACCCAATTTTTCTTCTAATATGTGTTGTACCCTCTCGATTGAAACGTTTACAGCATCAACGATTTCTCGAAGTTTAATTCGGCGGTCGGCTAAAACGATATTTTCAATTTTCTTAACCATATCGTCTGTAGTCACCTCAACTGGCCGGCCTGGGCGATCCTCATCAAAAACGGTTGTTCTCCCCCGCTTAAACTCGTTATACCAATATCTGACGGTTGTCATAGAAGGAGCACATTCATGGTAAACCGCTTGCATTCTTACTTTTATTTCAGCACATGTTTTTCCGTCCAAAAATAAGAATCTAATTACAGCCCTCGTATACTAAAATTCCAGAGGCGACGTGCGAAGCTCAGTAGCTCTGCTGTAACTAACTGCAAACCGTCACACACTCAGTTGACCTCCTCCCGAGAGTAACCCAATTAATAAAGTGCCGCTCATGTACTTAGGCCTGATTAGCGCGACGCGGCGGTGCCGGCTGGTGCGGGAGGGCTCCGGCCCCGGAAGGGCAGCGCTCGTGTGTCGGGCATCGAAAGTGTGTTGACACGTCGCTTGCGGCGCGGCGCCGTGCCGTAATCGCGTCGTGCCGCCGATCGCTGCTTCGTATGTACAGTCATACGAAGTAGCAGTCATAGTGTGTGTATGTAAAGTGATCAAATAGTTCGGTACACCATACAAATCGTATGGTGTACCGAACTATTTGATCACTTTGGATGTCACCATATATATGACGCTGACTGTACATACATACTGTTTCTTCGTGAAAGAGGTGGCAAAGGTGAGAGGAGATGAGAAACGAGTTGCTGATTTTAGTGACGAATTTATTGAAGTGTCTCTCGATACAAATAAAATCTGCTTATATCTACTCGAATAACGCCCTCTGTGGTTTAGATCTAAAACTATCAAGTAATATGGTACAAAATTAAGCTAAGCATCTAACGACCTAACTGAGGCGGAAGTTACAGCAAAACGCAACAGATGGCGCTGTCGTAGACACATACTTAGAAGTATACGCTCAGCACTAACCTTTTAAGGGTGCTTTAAGAGCAGGTGGCGCTCTGCCAGACGTCTCTTTAATATTGCATACTGGTATTGTGTATTATTTCATGGAGGTACGAAATAGAACTAAATTTGAATCTTCTAATTCCAATTGGATGCCTATACGGAATCACGACAGCTCAGTTAGAAGATAACAAATGATTCGCGGTTAATTGCATTAGACGTAATGAAAACGGGATATTGACCGCAATTACCATAAAGGTTTGACGAGCTCCCGATAGTCCAGTTACATGCATCATGATTATGGCCACTATTTTCTTTTGAGTAGTATACTTTATTTTGTGAAAAGTTCGACATTGCTAAGAGGTTATTTCTGGCTGAGAACAATGATCGTAAATAAATCTTTTTATAATGCAGGTTACAATCACAATTTCATGTTCATAATGTCAATACACCTGGCCAAGGCAGTTCGTGTGACATAAAAGAACTTTTGAAATTAAGTTTACTAAATATCCAACATCATAGACAGCTGATAATTGAAAAATACGTAAGTATACTTAATGTAACATTAGTATGGAAAAGTAAGAGAGTCAAATAAACACCGATCTCTACGCACACGAACCCGTGTTCGCATAGATTTGAGGCAGAGGCAGCTCCTGTTGCCTAGTCCGCTAGCAGTTTCGTCGGCGACTTTCTTCTCTGGCGAAGTAGGTTCGCCGCTCGTCGTTCGGCGTCGGTCTCTGGTCGCTAGTTGTTCGCCGCTCGTCGTTCGGCGTCGGTCTCTGGTCGCTAGTTGTTCGCCGCTCGTCGTTCGGCGCCGGTCTCTGGTCACTAGTTGTTCGCCGCTCGTCGTTCGGCGTCGGTCTCTGGTCGCTAGTTGATCGCCGCTCGTCGTTCGGCGTCGGTCTCTGGTCGCTAGTTGTTCGCCGCTCGTCGTTCGGCGCCGGTCTCTGGTCACTAGTTGTTCGTCGCTCGTCGTTCGGCGTCGGTCTCTGGTCGCTAGTTGTTCGCCGCTCGTCGTTCGGCGCCGGTCTCTGGTCACTAGTTGTTCGTCGCTCGTCGTTCGGCGTCGGTCTGTGGTCGCTAGTTGTTCGCCGCTCGTCGTTCGGCGCCGGTCTCTGGTTACTAGTTGTTCGTCGCTCGTCGTTCGGCGTCGGTCTGTGGTCGCTAGTTGTTCGCCGCTTGTCGTTCGACGTCGGCCTCTGGTCGCTAGTTGTTCGCCGCTCATCGTTCGGCGTCGGTCTGTGGTCGCTAGTTGTTCGCCGCTTGTCGTACGACGTCGGCCTCTGGTCACTAGTTGTTCGCCGCTCATCGTTCGGCGTCGGTCTGTGGTCGCTAGTTGTTCGCCGCTTGTCGTTCGGCGTCGGTCTGTGGTCGCTAGTTGTTCGCCGCTCGTCGTTCGGCGCCGGTCTCTGGTCACTAGTTGTTCGCCGCTCATCGTTCGGCGTCGGTCTCTGGTCGCTAGTTGTTCGCCGCTCGTCGTTCGGCGTCGGTCTCTGGCCGCTAGTTGTTTGCGCCGCGCGCCGACTAAATAATTACTCAAATAATTAAATTTGGACCAGCAAATGGGAATGCAGAAGACGATCGGAATGCCATTGAGAATGCGCGAGAGCGAAAAATAAATAGCCAGCGTATAAAATAGATCCTACCTACCCTATAAATTGACACCCAGACCACGAGAGCAAATTGTTTTTAATCCAGGATCGAATCTACTTCTCGTACCGCTAGCGCAGGCCTGCGTGGCATGACATATGAATGGTACCGAGTCATTGAATGGGAATTGGTATAAGTTGTCCCTTTTGCACTTGAATGGTCAGGCAATTTGATTATTAAGTGCATTTTGTTATGATTACTACTAACCCTTTAAGAAACAGATACTTACTCGTTTAGTTTACAAACGTAATAACAATAACGCTTGATCTGATAACGCGGCTGCTATGATAAGTAAGTTATTTGGGCTTCATTATCAACCGGCTCGTTGGTCTAGGGGTATGATTTTCGCTTAGGGTGCGAGAGGTCCCGGGTTCAAATCCCGGACGAGCCCGACACTTTTTGACTTTTTCAACTAGACGTGATAATGAGACTTGATAATCCGGTGCCTAGTAAAGTATCTCCGGCCTTGTGGATGTGATAGTGTGGCAGAGTTCCGCCGTTAGGAAGGGAGAGGTCGGAGGAGGGGGAGGGGGGGGGGGTTGTTTACCGAAAGGGGGTGAACGTCGTGTTTAGACTCCATTTAACGATGCTATCTCCACTAACGCCGGCGTAGACAGAATTTACTATGATCCTTAGCTACAATTATTTTTGGCCGAAAGAAAAGGATATTTTGTCAATTGTCCCGAGCAATTTTACTTCTTTATACAACGAGGAAGGCAAACGAGCAAGTGGGTCACCTGATGGTAAGCGATCACCACTGCGCATAGACACCTGCAACCCCGGAGGGTTTGCAGATGCGTTGCCAACCTAGAGAGCTAAGATGAAATGCCTCTGTTAGACTAGAGTAGACTATGTTAGTACTTAGATCATATTAAATTTAAATTAAATTATTTTGCTCTGCTAAGCACTCCCGGCGCCGCCCGCCACACTTCGTTGTATTACCTCGCGATGCCTTTCGCCGTCTGATTTCACGCTTTCATTAGCTTGTTGGATATTCCTATTAGGTAAACGATATTTTAATTAGGTACACCTACATGGCACATTCGTGTTTTTAACCAATTTCAATAAAATCTCATTTTACCAAGAAACGTCAGTTACCTACGAGGTGCCACATCTAGACCGATGATATTTTTTCTTTATGTTTGAAAGGGTACACGTCCGAGGTGGTTCTATGGGTATTTATCAAATTTTATTTACATTTCATGTACTTAGGTCTATTTTCCTGTTTCAGGGAAAAGTTATTAAAATTAACTTTCAGTATTGTTGACACACCGGCTGAGCTGTGTCCAGGTTGAGGTGGTGGGCGCTGTTGATGTACATACGTAATTAATGACACAACGTATCGCGCTACGCTTACTAGAGATTGCTAGCGGCGTTACAGACGGGCTGCATTTCGACCACATTGTAAACAAACATAATAATACCTATTGACAATGCACAGAAAATAATAAGCTGTTTATGGCGCCGAGGATTAGTTTTTCTAATAAAATTATGAACATTGTATTTAAAAAAAAACATACATACAGTGGAAAGTAGAACCTCCTCTTTTTTTGAAGTCGGTTAAAAAACAGTTAAGTTAAATCAGTTAAAGTATGGCTTAGTTGGTGACATGTGGTATGGAGTACTGAGGTTGAATAGTTGTTATTTGATTACTCTGTTGCAGACTGCCCAAATGTTTTTCGTTGCAGTTCCATTGCAGTTGTCTAAACCGTCTGAACCACAGGCTAGCTGCAATTCAGTATGGACAGTGACAATGCAGTCGGGATGAAGCCCAACCGTAGCGGCTCTAAGACTCCGAGTTTTTACTTTGTTTGTCTAGCATGGTTTCCCTAAATGTATAGCAGGTAAGCGTCGGCTGTTGTTCCGGCGGCCGCGGGCTCCAGCCACTCCCGTTTACTTTCGTTGGCTCCGTGTTGATGTTAAATTTTCGTGTTATTGTTGTGTGACGGCGGCGCGCTCCCGCGGGCGCTGGCAGCTGGCGCAAACAGGAGCACACACAAATTGAAAAAGACAACAATGTGGGTTTGATTGACATCAAAAAAGCTTAATATGTATTAAAATGCCTTGAAACACATACAGCTTTGTCAAGATCGTCACCAGTAGTTACGAGGGCTGTTTGATAAGTACCCGTGTTTTGAAAAAAAAAACATGTATTTTTTGGACACGTGTATTTATTTTTCTACGTAGTCACCTTTTAGCTCTATAAACTCGTTCCAGCGGTATTCTAGCTTTAATAAGCCACCCAAAAAATAGGATTTCGGAAAGTCGTCGAAATAGGCCTCTGTGGCGGCAATGACCTCTTCATTTGACGCAAATCTCTTTCCGCTAAGCCATTTTTTTAGGTTTGGGAATTAAAAAAAGCCGTATGGGGCTAAGTCTGGAGAATAGAGTGAATAAGGTAGCAATTCATAGCGTAATTTTTCTAATTTTGCCCCTGCGATTGTGGACGAGTGAGCTGGTGCGTTGTCGTGGTGGAAAAGAACTTTTTTCTTTGTTAATTGGGGTCGTTCATTCCTTTAAACAGAATAACATTCGCTCAAGAAATTTTCGTAGTATTGCCCTGTTATCGTTTTTCTTTTTGTAAGTAATTATTATGTATGATTCCTTGTGAGTCCCAAAAAACGGTCGCCATGACCTTTCCGGCCGATGGGACGGTCTTTGCTTTCTTTGGAGCCGATTCGCATTTTAAGATCCTCTGCTCTGACTGTTTATTATTTTCTGGGGTATGGTTATGAATCAACGTTTCGTCCACAGTCACAAAACGAAGCAGAAACTCATCAGAATTGCTTCCATACTTTGCTAAACGTTGCTTCGAAGTGGTCACTCGGATAAGCTTTTGTTCCTCTGTGAGCAAACGCGGCACCCATCCCGCAGATACCTTTTTCATCCCTAATTTGTTTTCTAAAATATATTGTACCCACTCGATTGAAACATTAATAGTGTCAACAATTTCTCTAAGCTGTATTCGGTGCTCGGTTAATACGATATTTTAAATTTTCTTGACCATCTGTTCCGTAGTCACCTCATTAGGGCGGCCTGAACGGTCTTTGTTAAAGATGGATGTTCTGCCCCGTTTGAATTCGTTATACCAATATCTGATAGTTGTCATAGAAGGTGTATTATCTTTGTAAACACCTTGTATCTATACTTTTATCTCTTCACATGGTTTACCTTCCAAAAACAGAAAAGGAATTACAAACGAAACTGTTCTTTCTCCATATTTGCAAATTGAAATCGAATTCTGACCTTCAACAGCCGTTAAACGAAAAAAAACAAAAGAATGCTGTGATATATTTTTACCTTTTCTGACCCATAAAGGATGCATTAAAACCTTCGTATACATATTTTCAGCCAGTGATAAGAATAACATTTGAAAACGGGTACTTATCAAACAGCCCTCGTAAGTATATAATGTTTCCACTCAGTGCGCTGTGTTCATTACAATAATTTATTGTAACACTAAAATGCAGTGATATTCGTTGGCAAATCACCTAACAGCGTTTACTTATTATTTCGTGAGATGAGACGGCGGCACAGAGCGAGTCGGAAGCCACATTTACAAGTCTGGGTCTACGGTGTATTGATGGAGAAGAGCTCTGCTAGGAACTATTATTAGCATCAATAAGTAGAGTAGACAATGTAGGCACTCACGCTGAGTAGCATTGTATGGCTCGTGTAAGGGATTTCCGCATTATACCCGCGAGGCTCGGCGACGCTTCTGTACATAGATAAGAAATGGATTTCCATATTGGCAATACTGTCAGTTAAACGCGAAACGGGGGTAATGGTTCCGCGCGGGGAGGGGGAGGGGGTGAGTCAATATAGAGATTTTTATTTGCAGCCGCGGGCGCGTGTTTGAGCAGCTCTCGCGCGCTGCACCCGCTACTCGCGAATTCCGATACCGTTTAATTGTACGGCAAACAACTATCGATACAAAAAGAGAACAAATATTATAAAAATTATAGCGCAAACCGTGATCGGACTGAAATTAGTAGCGCATCAGAGCATTAATTGCTACGCACCGGATATTTTTTATCCTGACATGGCGCAGCCCGCCGCGGTACTAATCTCTGCATTATAATATTCCCGGGAGGCGTGCGGCGCGCGGGGGCGGCGAAATCGTAAATTCAAACTTTCAGCGTTATTTAATGGCGGATTAAAGCATACGTCCGCTGCGGCAGCGCCGATACGGGCCGCGTAACCTAACGTAACTTTATTGTAAAACATGGAATAAAAATAATATTAAGTGCTGTCTCATTTTTTTTAATGTTGCTCGGCTAAAATATATGTATACATATCCAATAATTCGGTCGCGTCGCATTTGTTACTTTCATCTCCCACACTACCAGCTGATTGATGAAGTATCGCTGGCGTGCAGTGCCCTAAGAACGACTTGTCGAATCCTGCGTTACGTTACGGTTATCGTATCGAGATCGAGAAATCTCATACTAAATTTTAGTTCCAAATACGCTCACGGGCGGGCGCTGTTCCAAACGTCATACAAACTCGTTATAGTTTACTATTCGATTTTACGTGACGCAGGATTCGACAAGTCGTGCTTAGGGCACAGTTGGGGCGGGGGGGAGAGGGGTTGGTGCTGCTGATGTATTACAGGACGCAGTATGTCGACAGCGTATTGTTATGAATAAATGTTGTTTTAATTAATCATGAACACTATTAACTCACACGCGTGGCGCGGGACTGCGGCTCTCGGATCTTTGAGTTCTCACTACTCGTTTGACACTAGTTCCTTTGCGATGTCTCTCTTTATAAACAGCAGGGTGTGCAAGTGTTACACAACATGGACACTTACTGTCTGTAGTAGGTATCTACAATAGCAGGTCGGTGCACATCGGTTCGGAATTATTATAATTACCTTTACTTACACGTGAAATAGCTATTCAAACATACAGACCCCCTACTTAGTAGTGCTGGCAATACGTGGCCACACCACCTCACTTGCACTTCGAAGACCGGAATGGCGCTCTACTGTTCAGAAAAATGTCGAACGTTTTGAGCGGATGCGTTTGGAACACCTGGATGCTAGACGTCAAATACGCAAAACTCGACCGAGGTTCTCCTACGCATACACATACAACAGCTCCGGACAACTTCACTGCGCTTCATGTGGTCGGATTTTCAAGACCAAGTTCGGTTTCGCGAGTCACATCCGAGCTTTCCACAACCCAGACAAAGACAATTGACGGAGTCGCTGTCGCCGGATACGGCGAAGAGGACTATATATATATGTATATATGTATATAGTACTGGTAATACGTAGGTATATAGTCCTAGTGCATTTCTCAAGCTCAACTAGCTTCGGCGATATCCTCGGTCATCAGTCATCCTCAGCCATCCACATCAGTGGCTCGGAGGCGAGGGTGCTCATGCATGACGCGCTGCCAGAGTTGGACAGTTCGATTGATCATCGACTGACCGTTTAATCTGCGGGCGGCCGCCGCACGGAAATTGATT